>VSMD01029976.1:330000-340560 GCA_008750895.1 Mirza zaza
TTTCTCATGTTTGGAGCTCACGCCCCTCAATGCAGTACCTGGGGAGATAACATCAGACAAGAAACACTTTCCCCTTTTCTTCTTCCTGGTTGCAGTATATGACTTGATTTTAATTTAGGCATTTCAATCTTTTTAACCAATTAAGCCTGATTCTCCCTTCCAGAAACTGTCCATTTCCTGTTGCATGCACTGAATAGTTCCAAAAGAATTATAAGGACAAATTATGGTTGCCATGAACTTCTCTTGCCATGTCAGAGAACTGAGAAATAAAGCGTGACAGAGGATAACATCCGATTAGCTTGAACATGCTGGAAAAATGATTGGTGTACGTTTTACCATAGATTTAGAAAGCACTATGCTTCAGCATCTACTGAGATTTGCATACCTGAGGAATGACAGTTCAAACAGCAGAATGTGAGGTCAATCAGGAATAACTAGTTAAGAAATTCAATTGGTAGCTATTTTCCTCATGCTTTTTTTATTCTTATGATTTAATCCCAGTTGATCTGAACTGCTATTAGTAGGTACTGATGGAATCAAAAGCCTAGGTCACATTCACATATTAGCCTGTTAAACATTATTCTACATCTTTAAGGTAAGTATACTCATTTCTTTAAAAGGCACAAAGGTCTTTTTTTTCCCCTTTTTCCCTTTAAAATGATAACACCATAACCATTGCTTATTTATGTCAGACTAAATTTGAATGCTTTCCACCAATCTTTATGTTTAGTTGCTGACTAATATACTATCTTGGTGTTTTGTTTAGTCTGGAAAGAGAGAGTTGTTTTTGGCTCAGGGTTCTAGTCTCCAAAGGAGAATGCATAAATAAAGATGAATGCAATGTAAGTGTTTTTGTCTCATTTGTTAATTCAGTGAGAAGTCACTGATCTCCAAATCCAATACTTTCATTTTTCTTTGTTTTTTTTCTTTTCCTTTTGTTGTTCCTATCTCCCTACTCTTCCTTCTCTTCTTTTTCTTCCTCCATTTTGAATGATTTTAAGTATTTGAGCAAGGACAAAGCGTTGATGGGAAGCTTGTCACTCTCCTCCATAATCCCACACTATTCTCCTGTCTTTCTCCCTGATTCAAGACAATCAGAATCTCATGGAAAACTGTCCACTGCTATAGCCAGTGGGTAGACACTGTCTAGTGTAATTTCATTCTCTGTGTATTACCTTGAAGTGATCAATTGGCAAGACTGGAAATATAGAAATTCAAGGAAATTCTGGCTGTATCTAATTAGGCAGCCTAAAAATATTCATGCACTGAGAGGAATGTAATTTATATTTTATATTGTTGCATAGGTAACTTAGATTATATTTACAGACATTTTAAACCACATAGACATAATCATAAATGTGATTTTTGTTTATATTTCTTCAAAAATGATTCTCTAAGTGAACAGGTTTTTTTTCTTAAAAAAATTTCACCTGCAAAGATGAAATAAAATAAAGCAAAAATAAATATATTTACAGATAGCAATGCATAGCAATATTGCTTATAAAAAGAATGCTATAGTTAATGGTAAGGGAACTGAGTTCTGGTCCTAAATCTACCACTAACTAATGTTTGAACACATTTCATTTTGGGCATCTTTAGACCTTGGGTTTCTTATCTGTAAAATGATGAAAGTATAAACTATGAGATATAAAGACCTTTCTTACTCAAAAATTCTATGACTTCCTTGCTTGTACTTAATAGTCTAAAATCACACACAATTTTACAATATAAATACTTTTAAATTTAAGACATTACAATTTTAATTTCTTATCTAGAGTTAGTGAAGAGTGTCTGGTACAGAAAGATCATTTCTCTCCTCAGATGCTTCTCCCAACACTTGATGCACTGCTTAAATGCATCACAACTCTACTGCTATCATTTATTTCCCTTGTGGCTTCCGTAGCTGCTTTAAATACTCAACCTTCTCTTACCAGTTTTAGAAAACTCCCTTAGGCCACTAAAAGGCAAGACTTTTGAGGACCGGTGACATCCTACATGGCATCTTAGTATGTTTCACTTCACTCTGGGAAAAATGCAGATCAATCAACTGAAAACTCTCTGGGTTGGTGTGGCACATAAAGTAATAACTATCAGCACCTCAAATTATAGACGCTGAGCAGTGCATAGCAGGTCAAAAGAAATATATGCCAGATGACTGAAACAGAACACAGCATATTTAATTTATATCCGTCCAAACCTTGGATCTATTAACTATCAACAGTAGTAGGTGGCAGGAAAATATCACTAATATATGAAATGATAGAACATCATTTTAACATCATACGGCAAGTAAAAATACTTTTTTTTTAAAAAAAGGATGACTATAACCCAATCCTCAAAAGTACGAGTGATAACTGGCACATCATTTAACTGATTTTACTTTTTAAAAGTTAATTTCTTTACTTTTTATTATTAGTCATGTATTGCAGCATTAAAATTAACATAAAGGTGAGAATAACACATGATCTTTATATGTCATCTTATTAAAATGAAGCTATTTTTAATACTTTTAAGAGGCCTATCAGAAAACACAATTTATATCCTCAAAGTATATTTTGTCAGTTTCAAGTATAATTTTTGCATTCATATTCTTTTATGAATTTTAATGGAGACACTTAAATTGTAATTATTCCTCTCAGCTCAAATGCAGGTAACAAATGGAATTCAATCAGTGTTTGTGCATAATGACCATCATTAAGAGAGAAATAATAATGACATTCTCTCTGCATTAAACTTGCAGACTCTTTACACAATGATCTGAATCCCATTATTGATCTCCATGGAGATATGCAATTGTCACCTATTCTGCATAATATCTGAATGTTAAATACATTTGTTTGGAACAAATATTTTAATGAATACAGTCAGTTCCACTTAATTAACTATCTGATAACTGAATATTTTTACTTAATAATTCAACATGGAACATCAAAATTGTTCTATTTTTTATTCAAATGCACTAGAGATTAGTCATAGATATTCATATGAATGTTCATAAAATATATGTGGAATTTAAAATTCCCCTTGGCTTTCTTTAAAGTACATCCATTAGAGGGACAGTGGAGAGGTATTTTTCATCTGTTTGAAATAATTTTTTCCCCCTCACTGTTGTTTAAAATAACCCCTCAGAAGCTAACTTGTAAAATGTGTTTTCTGACCAAAACCATCTAACTTCCTTTTATCACTGGATTGCTCATAAGAGTGACACTATTCATATTTATATACATATATACATTTTTAATGTGGGCATTTGGTTTGGGGAAGAAAATATGAATAATATATTAAATTCAACTGTGTAGCAGCCTTTAGGAAAGCCATAATTGGTGAATATTTAGCTTAATATCCTTCAAGAAAAAGAAATCAAGATCATATTTATAATAATGATAATAATAAATACCATGAATAATAATTAGCTTAATTTCAGGGGGGCACGGGAGAAGCCACACAGGCCAGCATCAACACACTGCCTTTAGGTACTGTTATGTCAATCAATTCCACAAGTATTTCCTGAGTACCCACCATAAGTCCCACATTTCATTTGGCAGTGATGAAACCATAATGAGTCAGACACCAGGCCTGGCCTCAAGAAGCTTACCATCTAGAGGACAAGAAACAGACTCATGAAGTAAGTTTTGGCGCAGGTGACAAATGCTGTTTGAAAGAAGTGCCATAGAAGCACAGCAGTGGAAGTGAATAATCAAGTCAAGAGAAATCAGGGAGTCTTTAGATAGTTGGCAAACTTGAGCTGTTGTCTTGAAGGATGAACAGAAACTTGCCAGGCTTAAAATGTGGGTGGAAAGGTTTTAGAATAAACGAAGTTGCATGAACAAAATATGAGTATGTGGATCTTTCTGAGAACAGGAAAATGTCAGCCTAGTTCAGGTAGAGTCTGGCTTGCACAGTGAGCATGAAGGGGAATGAGACTATAAAGGTTACTGTGATAACTACAAGTTATTAAGCATTTTCTAGGTGCCAGGAGCTTGACGTACATCTCATATCCTTGTTGAGACCCTGTACTCTATCATTTATATAGCCATGGAAGTTATATTTAGGGATAAGAGAATTGCCTGATGTTACCTAGCCAATAAATAGTTGAATTGGAATTTCAGACCAGTCTACTGATAGCTAAAGCCTGAACTCCAAATAGAGTTGAAACAAGATTGGATGGGCCTTGAATTGCATGCTAAGGAAATTGGAGAAGCATCAAAAGATTTTACTCATTAGAATGGCATGATCAGTTGGATAATTTAGAAAAAGAGTTTGGGTCATAATGTGGGGGGCAGATTAGAAACAAGGAGATTTGAGGCAAACCTGCAATTACGAGATTGTTTCACTAATCCAGGTGAGATTCTTTAAGCAATAGGGTGATGATGGGAATAGAAAAGGAACACATTCAGCAGACTTCTTGGGGGTAAGATCAATAGGATTTAGTTTCAGTTTGGGTAACTGAGTATATAAAAATGTTGCTAAGGGAGAAAAGGAGAATTCTATCTTCTATATCCCAGGACATGAAGGAATGAATGTTTATGCTAAAATAGTATTAGTTCCACAGATTGAAACTACGTTTATTTAAAAATACTTCAGTTTTATTTCTGATAAAAGGCCATAGAGTATAGAAAATCCAGCAAGAGTATATTTCTTTTCCTATTAGCTTCCGTTACAGTGTCCTTTCTTTTTTTCCATTGCTCCTCAGTACCAAACAATGTGAGAAACAGCAATCTGGTTAACTCACATGTAAGTACTAGTGACCTCATGTGTTAATTCTTCCAATGGTACTATCAGGTTAAAAGAAGATTGCCTCATGGAGGGCAATACTCAAAGCAAATATTTAAAAAATATCATTCACTTATTCATTAATTTTGGGGTGTCAAGAGTGCTCCAGGCTCTTGTGATATAAACATAATTAAGATACTTGGTATTTTGCATGTGGGGCAGACATGAATCTTTGGGAGCCAGAATGTGGACTGTGGTAGGTTGAATAATGCTGCCCTCCTTCAAAGATCTCTGGAAGCTGTGAATGTGTCATGTTAAATGGCAAAAGAACTTTGCAGATGGAATTGAGGTCATGGACCTTAAAATAGGGAGATTATTCTGGATTGTCTGGGCGGACCTAACACATGGGCCCTTAAAAGTTAAGAGGAAGGCAAAATTGTTAGCCGGAAAGGTGCAATTGAATAGGAGGCAGGAGAGATTAGAAGCATGAGTGAGATTTAACCACTTTGGCTTTGCATATGGAGGAAAGTGGCAAGAGCTAAAGAATGTATGGCCTCTAGAAGCTGGGAACTTTCCTCATCTGATATTTGAAGACTTACGAACCTCCTACAACTTCAAGGAACTATTTTCTGCCAACAACATGAATGAACAAGGGAACCGATTATTCCCTAGACAATCTGACCTGTAGACTTGCAATGCAATAAACTTTGGTTATTTTAAGTGACTAAATTTATGCAAAAATAAAAAACTAATATAAATGGGAATAAAAAAAAGTTTTCCTTATGAAGATATAAAGAATTTGAAATACAGTCATGGGTCACTTAACAGTGAGAATACATTCTGAGAAATGCATCCTAATGCAATTTCATCATGGTATGAATATCATAGAGTATACTTGCCCAAACCCAGATGGTATAAGCTTCTACATGCCTAGGCTCTGTGATGTAGCTCCATAGCTACGAACCTGTATAGCATGTTACTATGCTGAAAACTGTAGGCAACTGTAACATAATGGTAAGTATTTGTGCATTTAAACATGTCATAACATAAAAAAGCACAGTAAAAATATGGTGTTATAATCATATGGGACTGTCATTTTATATGTGATCTGTCATTGATAGAAGTATCATTATGTGGTACATAACTGTACAATAATGTATGTACTTCAATGCATGGAAAACACTAAAATCAATTAGCTATTACTTTCGTCATTAAAGGACTGATTCTATGTTTATACCTCGGTTTGGAGAGGACTTTCCCATTCTACCAGGAGTGCTCTGGCATATGCCAGCCCTCCTCTGTGTTCATGGCCTACTAACACCAGTTTCAGAAAGATGACTCTGAACTTCAGCCTAATTTAAAAGCAGACTTCCAAGTCCCATATCATTTTGGGATTCACCTTCCCCATAACTGATGGTAGGAATGCAATGAAGTCTAATTCCTTAGAGAAAAGATACAAGTTCTGCTTCTTATCACCCCTTCTCTCAGCACAATGCAACATTCTAAGAGACACCTCAAACACGACTCATAATATTAAAGAGAATTATTCACTGCTTGGTCAAAGAACATTTGTATTCATATCAATGATTATCTCATGGTTTCTCCCAAGGAATAATGAGATAGTATTTGCTTTATATTCTGACACCAAAGGTCCAATTCTGGTGTTTAGTGTGGGGAGGCAATATGATTTCTCCCCTGTTGCTTGGCTGCCCAGGCTCAGTTCCCCTTACTGAGGCACATTATATGGCATTTTTGCTTTGAGGAGGCCACCCATAGTAGGTGCTATTGGTGCCCAGGACATGTGTCCTTGCATTTTACCATTTTAGTGTAGGATGGCCCAACTTCCAACTGTCAGCATGTATATCTTTTCCTGAGGGGCTTCCTCTGATCTCCAGAGTTTCTTCTTTCTCTGAATATGGTAGGGCAGAAGCACTGGGCAAATAATTCCTTCTGGAGTTTCTCTCAATCAGTGTCTGATGGGAGTTGGTGTAAACTCTCCCCAGCTCTCTTAGTGAGAGTTTCCCAGTAGGAGTAGGCTCCAGTTACCAATAGTGGTGACTTATTTAATTAGTTATCACTTACTTGCTGCCTTCCCTTCCTATCTAACTTCGTCACTCCCCCTGTTGGTATTTCCTTAGATTGCCTTCCAAAAAGGAAAACAAAAAAATATTTGCACTTGAATCTTTATCTCAGAACTGGCTTCTGGAGGAAATTCTGGTAAGATGTGAACCTTTCTCCACTTTCTACAGATGTGCTTTGATTGAAGATGACTGCATTTATAGGTCTAAGGATAGAACACTCGACACACCTAAGACTGTATGTATTCTATTCTCCATCCTCACCCAAACTCTACCCTGTGATTGGTTTACAGATAAGAACATGACTTTATCAGAGCCAGTGGTTATAGACATTAGTCTCTAAGCCAGTGGATACATATTTTGAACTAGTACTATATTCTAGGCCCTTATATTAGAGTAGGAGACTAGGAGACAGGGCTGAGACCAGATGTAGGTGATTGAAGATCAGTGTAGGAATTAAAGTAAACAACTTTTAAACAGAAGTAACTAAAGCTAGTAACTGCAGATAAGAAACATCCTTGACCAGCTTGTTAGCTATCTCTGCCAGCTTACATGAATTTTGGCTAAGTAAAATGTCATTTACATTGTGGTTTTAAAATTTCTCCATCCTTGAAATTGTTATGATACTTCCAAAACAACCATATAAAGCAAGAAAATGGGAGGGAACCCGATTCTAGGAATTACTACCCAAATTTTTAGTAAAAGCCAACCCCTTGGCCTTAAATATTCCTCCTCTCAATTAGTAAAGGTATGAAAGCTCTAACACCACCTCTTCTCAGGGCAGCTGCTCTCTTTGAGCTTGCCCTCTCTCTTTCCTGAGAGTGTACTTTCACTTTCTATAAGACTTTTGCTTGCTTGTCTTGCATGGTCCATCCTGAAATTCTTTTTTGTGATGAATACCAAAAAACTTGGAAAAACTTCCACTCGGAGGCCAATGACACTTAGAGTGAAAACAAAATAATATATGTGGCACCTCTTCTGTAGTTTTACTATCTAGGAGAGACATCGAATGATTGAACAAACAATTTTTCAAATAAAATATGTAATCAAACTTGTACATAAGTAATATTTCAGAAGAATAGAGTATCATGTTATTATTAAATGAAAATATCTTTCAGCCTTTAGCAGTCTATTAGGTATTAAAAAACTCAAAAGTTTCAGGTATGGTAACTTATCTGGTTAATATTTTATATACCATAATAGTAAAAATGGCATCTACTACCAACATAACTTTTCACCATAGTTCTCATTTCTGACTGCTTAGACTAAGAAGTATAGATCACAACACGTAATAGTCACATATAGTGGTAAGGTTGACTTTCAGTTATGTGAATATCCATCTGCTAGAAATTTCATCACTAGCAGATGCTAAGCATTGATTATATCTGTCAGGAAACATAGGAAATTAGGAGGGAGACTGTTTTATTGAATGCACTTTTGACTAATAATGAAGAACTGATTAGATAAGTGAAAATTATGAAAACTGAAGGAAAAAAAGTGGCCATGTCATCCATTAGTCCCTAATTGTTTTTTTAGAGAGCGTGTACACATTGTCAGGTGACTATTATAAATTTAAGGAAGGCAGACATTACGTATTTCAAAGAAAAGACCCCCAAGACCAAAGCCTCTAAAGTAGGAGGCACTTTAGTGCATTTGGAAGGCTCTCTCAAGAATAAAATTCTGACCTTACCTACAACAGCAAGTGGTCCCAGTGAGTAATAAGCAAAGAAAATGTTTGAAGAGACCAGTGAAGTTGCCTGGGGGAGTAGCTCCAAAGAACTCAGATTTTGAAAGCACATCTAGAAAAGATGGAAGTTGAGACAGAGAATGAATATAAAAGAGTGACACAAAACTACTAGAGTAGAGTCTAGGATGTTAAAGTTTAGAATAACTTCAATCTGTTAAAATATTAAGGACCTCAAAACAGGTTTTTTTAAAAAGTTTATTTGAAATTAGCAAAACAAGAGACATGCATGTATATCCATATGACTTTTACAATGTATCAGGAAGCATTTGCCAGGTTATGTTGAATAATAAACTATACTCTCCTTTATCCCCATCACATTTCACGTTAGTTGTGGATTGACTAGGGTTCTATTCTTATCCCAGGGTCCAGGGTAAGAGAGCAGCTGCTAGCACAGCTAGCTTGATCTTTCAGCACGGAAAAAAAAGAAAAAAGAAAAAAATAGACTGAACCATGCTGAATCATCTTAGGATTCACCAAGAAGCAGCACTTGAGTCAAATTAATTAGTTGATAGTCATACCCATCTAAACTTTGAAATAAGACATTTGATGATCCATCTCTACTCATGTTTCTATTCTAAAATGATTGCTAATGCCAAAATTCTTACAAATGCACATCATTTTTTCTTCCCAATATTTACATGTCTCAACTCCTTATCCTGGTTAGTCAATTTGGTAACTAAGCAACTTTTGCCATGTGTCTGTGACTATGTGCAGCATTTTGCAAAAGTCTACATCAGAAACACCTTCAGACATAAATGACAGCATGAAAATGAATTAACAACCAGTTTTAGAAAGTTTTTAAGACAGAACTTGTTATGTATAAAGAACTAATTAAAAGGATACATAAGAAGATAAATATTTAAATTTTGATATTTAACATTCAAAATTATAGTTTTAACATCATTTGGATTCTCTTTTTCACCTTTAATCCCTGACACATTGCCCTACTGTGGATGATAATGCCTTATCAATGTGAGACCTTGTGGCATTCTTTGACAAACTCCCTTCACTGTTGTTTTTTTTCTCTCTGTCTCTCTCTCCCCCTCCCTCCCTCCTTCTCCCTCTCTAATGCCCTCTGGGTCTTTTCTAATTCCTCTGGAAACTCTGACTACTTATATAGTTGACTGTTTGCAAGGAGCAAGAACATGCCACGAAGATCTGAGCATTCCTGTATGCTCACTGAGAGTCAGGTAAATTCCCAAACCATATTCTCAGCAAGCCAAGGCATTAGATTTGCTTAAAGTTCATTCCTACAGGCCTTTGAAGATATTGTTCTATGCTGTTGTCTATCTAATATTTTGGAGGAAAAATGAAACTTAAACTGTATCAGAATATGCCTTAGTGTTAGTCATGTTTACTCAACATAATTTGGCTCCCAAAAAGGTATTTCAATTCATAAATTCAATTCCTTCAATTCAGGAAATATTTCATTGATTATATCTTGAATATTGTATCTGTTCCACATATTCTATTATCTTTTTTTAAAAATTGTTTAATCAAATGAAAATTGATTTCCATTTGCATGGAATGTTTTTAATTAAGAACAGTTTGAATCTCCTCCTCTTTAACTGTTTTGTATTTTAACCTCAATGTTTATTTATTCAGCAGGTAACCTGAGGAAATTTTTAGCAATTCTAGAATAAAAGAAAATTAAAGTCTGAGAACTTTGTTGTAGTTTGATTATTCTTTTAGAGAGCATATAGATGGATATCAATTTTAAGAAATATATAAAAATCTCCACCTTTTAGTTTGAATGGTTAGACAATTTATAATTAATGTAATTATTGATATATTGGTTTAAATTTTTCTTACCATTTGTTTTCCACTTACCCCTGTTGTTTTTTATTCTTTTGTTTCTCCTTTCCTGACTTTTTTTTGGATTGAGTATGTCTTATGACATCATTTTTTATGTCTATTATTGGCTTGTTACCTATACCATTTGGATTTTTTTAGTAGTTTCTCTAGAGTTTAACTTACCACTGTCTACATTCAAATAATGTTATACTTCTTTACATATAGGCG
>VSMD01029984.1:0-24822 GCA_008750895.1 Mirza zaza
CCGGGAGGCTGGCCAATACCGCCCACGCGGACAGTTCAGCGTTTGAAATACAGAGCCACGTCGCTTTCTTCCCGAAGTGACGGACGCTGCACGCGGCTGAAGCCGGCACAGCCACAGGCTCGAAAGGGCTTGCTCGGTTGACGAGGAAACCCACAAGGGACGAGCACGCCGTATGCCGTGACCGGGTGGCCAGTCCGGCCTTTAATAAGAAAGATCGCTAAGATTCCATAGGGGCTGTCCGCTCTTCAATTTCCACGCAAGTGCTTTCACGTAAACTATAGTATTTCATGTTCCATTAAAGATTTTGGGAACCCACTGAGTAACTGAGTATGTTCCCAATACCCTCTCGCTTAAATGGGCAACATTTGAGATACCTAGTCTTGTCAATATCAGACATTTATGCTGCATGCATTTGAACCTATCAAGGAAATAGTTTGAAAGGGTTTGGTTGGCTAATTAGCATTCCCATAAAGGGAAACACTGCCATACCTTTCACTGTTGGAACAATAGAGTCCTTAATAAACCAAAATGCTAAGCTACCATCTCTTTTCTTTAATATCCATGGAAGCGCTTTTACGTAAACAAAGTGACCAAAAATTAAAAAATATAAAATAAAAAACAGGTGTCCCATCTCTTCATTTGGGCCATATTTTTGCCCTCCTGGGAGAACAGAGATCACTCAGCAGAACCTCTGTCCCATTTAGCTATGTGGGAGAAACTTTCATGGGTAGGCATAATGATTTACCATGACTATTGTTAAATTGAGTTCAGTTTCCCAGGTTTTGGTGATTATGGGGTAAGGAAGCCAACAGCCATGCCCTCAAAGGTATTCCATGGTACCAGAAGCGAGCAAAGAGTTTGGATACACTGCTGCCCAAGTAAGTTGCTTAAAGCACATGAGCAATTTGGGTTTCCAGACATCACAGGCCTTTCTTTACAATAAGCTGTACTACGTGATCTCCTTTTGTTCTGCTAGCATGGAGAGCCTCGCACTGGACCTCAGATCAATTCCTCACTCATTTTGTTCAGATTTCAAGAGTTTCCATTTTTTGTAAACATCATCGATCCAGGCATGCGTAGGAAAGCAACTTAAGATCCAGATACGGGACAGACACTGAGCACTTGGGTCTCTGTCACCCTGAGACTCACGAAGCCACCCTCTCCCACCAGGGAGATCGGCATCACAAGCAATGGCCGGCCCCGTGGCAGGCTAGCATGATCAGGGCCCCACCTCCATGCAGCCTCATTATTCTTTCCCTAGATGGCACAACAGTGATTGTGAGACAAGATACTTACCATAGGAGAGAATTCCCAGTGGACCTTGAGGACAGCAGGGAAATCTGCTTCCTGTATTCTTCCTTCAGGTCGGCACACTGGGGAGAGGAGAAGTTTGTTCCTACGAATCCCAGGTCTCACTTCCCTATGTCCTATGCGGACACATTATGTCTGTGGGTATATGGAGACCGTGCATGTTCCTTTCCCAAACTGGCATGAGTAAATGTAATGGGCTCAGTCCATGGTGGTTATCTTGTGTGGTTGAGAAATGATGACCAAAGACATGGCTGCCTATGTTCACACCACTATGACTCTGTGAGTAAAGCATACTAGTTTTATAATCCATTAAGATATTTCTGATATCCCTCAATGCCGAGCTAAATGTGAAGCCCGAACATTAAGAAGACACAAGCCCAATATGCCTCCTCAGGTCATGAATGCCTCACACTCTTTATGTCAAGTGATCCTTGCCACTTCCTTGGACTTTCTTCATTCCTTAAAGAAGTCATGGAAACCAGTCCAAACCCTCCTAACAAGAACTGACCACAATTGTGTCATTACCTTAGGAGGCTACTATTTTCCTACTTCCACATCACATGACAAAGCCCTTACACATGACAGAGACATACTGCTCATGTTCACCACTAAGATCCCACCATGTAATTCAGTGACACCCAAACTCCCCAAAACAGGGAAACTTAGGCACTCCAGGAAAAAAGAAAATAAAAAGAGGCTTACTAGAAGACTTTAGTGTACCAGTTATTTGTATCAATTCACATGTAGCACTCCACAGACCTTCTCTTTACCAAGAACAATCAGGCTCCCTTTTTTGATCAGGGTGCTACGGAAAGAATTCCTCAAAATCATCTGTCTCCACAAACTCTGAGCACACTTCCCTCCACATCATGTAGGATATCGCTAGCCTCTCTCTTAAAACATAGTGGAAACTCACTGAGTTATGGGAGAGTGACATCCATGTAAACATCCAAGAATTTGAAATGAAATCATCTGACATCAGAATAGGTTGGATGCAGAATGTAATTCAAGCCAGCATTGAAAGGTACTATAACACTTGAAATCTGTGCCCACGAGGTTCCAGAATCCCAAGAGCATGTGGAAAACTACAGGTGCTCAAGCCCCTTATGGAGAATGGCCACGATACCCATCACCTAGACACACACCACACCCTGCGTGTGTCGAGTAGTGTCTGATAAAAAAAAAAATAGGGGCCAAAATGATGGATATGCTTTGTGGCTCTGTGGTAGACTCTATTGTTTAGGTGTAAATGACCATAGTGCAGAAGCTGAACAATTCACAGCATCAATGGATTCATGAATGATGGATAAATCCATTGAGTGATTATGACGATCCATGGACTGATTGATTTTCATGTGTTTGCAAATATTTTGTGTTCCATGGTTGGCTAAACTCCCCAGGCAGACCACCATGGAGAAGTAAAGCTCAGTGGAAGTGAATTCCTTTGGTTCATTCATAGGAAAAACAAACTAAAAAAGAAACAAGGGGTTAAACATGGGTGACTCTGTTTTCAGCTCCTGTGAAGAATCCACAGGGAATGGTTCCATGTAGAAGGAAATGACAAGAACAAACTCAAAATATCTTTGGATTCTGAGCATGTGGGGGGCCTCAAAAGAGCTATCTTTACTGGGCAGATTTTGCCTGCCCCAATAAATGTGTGAATGGACCAAGTACAGGTGCAGCCACTGCCCTTGGTTCTCCCTCTTCACGTGCTGGTTGCCCAGGTTGTATTTCTACTGTGTTTGATAGCAGCTGCCACCAAACATTCAAAGAGTTTCCACTTTTCCCCACAAGTTGATATTCTGAGAATATGCACCATTTATTTACCCATGGTCAATGCAATCAGATAGCTTTCAAATAACCTACCCCAAACCTAGTCCCCGTTGGTAGTATCACCTGGCCCACTAAACTGCCTCCGTGTATGCATTTGGAATGCTCCCCTTACTGGACATCAGCTCACAAAATGGCCTGGTCACTCATTTATTTCAGATTTCAAGTAGATACATTGCCGTTTTAAGTCAACTTCGATCTAGGCACATTTACAAAATGGGACCTTTAGCCCCGGATATGGGCAGACACCAATGCACTCAGCTTTCTGTCACCCTGGGATGAGACTACCCAACTGCTCAAGCAAGGAGAGTGGCATCACAGGCAGGCACCAGCCCCACGTACAACAAGCATCACCAGGCTCTCAGTGTAATTGAAAGGTCATATGCCCTGAGGAAAATGATGACACTTTAGAAACACAAGGCTCATGGATACTAGAATTTCCATAGACTCATGAAGATGAGAGGGCAGAATGATATCCAGCATATCCTTGCCTTCTCATCAGATCTCCAGGGAGAAGACTGATTTTGCCCATGTAAAATACAGATCGAGGCCCACATCTTTCTCTGTCAAGGGACAACATATAAGAGTTAGGAGAAGTACGGCTGTCTGTTTCTGATACTGGCATGAAGGAGGAGCTCACTAAATGTCATCACATGTAAAACATGCTCCTGTCTACAATCAGGGAATCTAGGTCACTGCATGTGGAGGCCAGCATGAAATATTTAGGCATCTTAAGGATTAGATACCTGACCAGTTGACCAATGCCTAAACCAACTCTCCTCAAAACCAAGGAAGCCCCACATTATTTTGTAACAGAATTAGCATAGCCCAGAAAACTAAATCCACTCAAAATTCAATGTTACCTCAGGAGTGATTTCTGTTGGTCCAGTCCACTGTACATGGCCACTGCACATGGCTAGACCAGTACTTCCTTACTCTGCCACTGAACATCCCCAGAATTATATGACACCCAACCTACAGAGTATGGGGAAACAAAATTTGCCGAATGGAACATCTACTTGCCAGGATTTATAGGATTTCAAGTTCTATCAGAGCTTTGTGATATCCCTGATAAAGATAGGCTCCCCTGGCAGACTGCGTAGCAAGAAATGAGAGAAACAAAGACACAGACACAGAAATAATAGTTTAGAAAGTGGGGATGTCAGGGAACCAACAGCACTCCAATACCCAGGTGGCAATGACTGCACCCCAGGACTTGCTTTTTATTCTCTTTGCCATGTTGCAAAATACAATGATCTCATGTGAAGAAATCATGGGATACAATGATCCATGGTTTCCGGGCTCCCTCCAAAATCACAAGGTGTCCTAGTTAATTTCCATTTCTTTTTTAGAAGAGAAAAACACACAATTCTTCAGTAGGTACAACCCTTTTTATCAAGGTAAACTTATTTTATCCTGAGATCAAGCTATGTACATGGATATCAATCTTTAATGTCAGTAGCTGCGACTCATTTGATCAAAAAATAAGGAAATTATATGCTTTCCACTGGCAGACGAGTTTTACATTAACTGAAGCATTGTTGAGAGAAAGAGAGAGAAGAAACTTGGCCCAGTGTTTGAGCACTATGGAAGACTTGAGACCCTTCTCCTGGGCTAACATATTATAATATACCTCTACAAACATGAGAACTGTTCATGTCAGGACACCCATGGCTTTTCATACATGAGATCCCTTAGGCTCTAAAGTTTGAGCATGCTTTGCTGTACTCCCAGATCACTGATATATGTCCCCAAACTAGGCAGTTAACATGTGTACTTATTTCAGGCTTCTGCTCAGGCAATTCCTTTACCTCCTATCCTCTCACAGCCTCAGGCACAGCATCCCTAAGTCCCAGTGGTCTTAATCCCATCAATGTTCCACGTCTGTCTGACCACATAGATGACCAGAATCATTATGCTCATATTGCTCATGAGCATGATATAGAAATACATTGTACAAGAAGCCATCAGTCAAAATCTTCCTAGCACATCCACGGCAAAATCATTTGTCATCATAGTAGATATTACATGTTACCTCGGGAGTGTATTCTTTTCATTTTTCCTGCTTAAAAGACCTGGTGCACAAGTCCAGACCAGCACTCATTATGCATTTGCTGAACAGCCATGTAATTATATCATACCCAATATCCAGAGTACAAGGGAGATGACAATGGCCAAACTGAACAGCTCTTTGCAAGCACGTAAGGGATTTCACATTCCACATCTGACTGGGAAACAAGAGGTTTACATGGCACGACCCTGAGGACAAGCCTGGGAACTCAGATGAAGCCTAACACTAACTCTTACAGCACGCCTATAA
Organism: Mirza zaza; assembly: GCA_008750895.1. NCBI lineage: Eukaryota > Metazoa > Chordata > Mammalia > Primates > Cheirogaleidae > Mirza > Mirza zaza. Next base: position 5,462 of record VSMD01029984.1, read on the forward strand.
CTCGTAGCAATCTGATCACTGGATGCTTCGTAAAGACACGGTCCCCATCATGACAGAAACAAAAGCACCCAAAGGACTCCGAGCCACGTGATTATGGTAGCAGTTCACATGTTGGGAAATGTCCCCCTACATTGCTGGTACCTAGAGACCACTGCTATTCATTCCATGGCAACAGAATCTGAGGTATTATAGATGAAACACCGGTCCACTTTAATGGCACACAGGGACAGGGGGGAAAAATGCAATTATGATTAAAACTCCTGACACAGACCCTACATCTAAGCTCTATGTGCTTTTCCTTCTGCGTGGATGCATGCACTGAAGCGCCTGGGCCTATAGCTCCCAGTCATATACAAAGGATGTTCCTAAGTTCCCATTTTAAGTGATTTCAAGAAGAACAAATTCCACACCCAGCTACCCACTAATATCCTTACTCAAAAGCTGATTGCTTGGCCCTCAGATGAGACAAAAAACACTGCCATAGTATCATGGGGCTGGTTTCAGAGGAAAGTATTTCCTTCCTGAACAAAGGGAAGTGTCCTCTGGGCCTCGTGGCCTTTTGGACCAAGCCGACTACAAAAACCTATCCTTAGGAGAAAACCCAGATCACAAATCTAAATTGACCCTGGTGCCTGCCTCACAGGGGAAACTCAAGTACCCACACGAAAGCCAGACAGGCTCGATACTGCTGGGCTTCCAACGCCCGGAGGCCTGCAGCTTCGAACACCTTCAGGACTTGGTGTCTCAACATGGCCTACGGCTCAAAGAGAATACACCCATGGCCTGAGGACATTATTGCTATTCGACAACACGATCACTGTTTCCCAAGGAAGAACAACAGCAAAGACAGGAAAATGACCTAACAACAGGATAAAATGACGTATTTCCTTGCAGGGGCCATGAGGCTCTCCACGTACATACACGTATCATGTCAACGTCGGACTGCCATGCTATCCAAAACCCCAAGTGTGCTGAGGTGTCTGGGGAGTGTGCAGGCAAGGGTCATCCAGAATGCCCAAGGAAAACCTTCCCTTTAACCACCACCGGGAAAGGGGAGCAAGGAACTCCTGTCCAAGCCATACACAACTTAGGCTGAGAGGAATCTAGACCAACACGACCTGGAGGTGCCACATGGAGACAAAAATCCCAGTCAGGGTCCGAAGGGGACTCCTTCGAGAAACCTACGCAGTGTGGACACCTGACCCCATGTGCTTCATGGCATAGCATCCCACTCCCAGCACCCTGGGGTTGTTGTGGCATTTGCCACACTGTGTGCACCATTCCATGCTGAAAACAGGCTCATAAAACCCACTTACTTCCCATAAAGTGCACCCATGGTACTCTGCCCCTTTTCATCAGGCAGTAATCAACGCTGGCCCCAGAACTTGGATGACCATTCTGGATATAGAAGCTCAACACGGAGACCTTCTCAGAACTCCTCACAAGAACAAAAACAGGTGGTAAGAAAGTCCTTAATGCTGCCTGACAAAGATTCTGCCCAAGACCAAGCACACTATAAGATCCTCGGCACAGACAAATTCCAGCAAAAGGATGGCCAAGTTGTGGCCTAGCAATCTCTTCCAGAGCAAAAGGACCTCTCTTACACAGGGGAATATGGCAACTAAATGGAATCACATTAAGGACCACCCTTTATGCTCATAGGCAGATTATTGGCTTTCACTGTGCCACCTGCACACTCATGTGGCAAAGCTATCTGGTGGTGTGCAACCCTACCTCAGCAGGACACAGTCAATAGAACAACTCATCCGGTGGCCTTCAGATATCCACCTTATCCGTGTATAGCCCACCCCAAATGAAGACCACTTTTGAAACTAGGACAAACCCCACGGAACCAACCATCTGGAAAAATGGCAGTAAGTCAACACTTTGTATCTATTCCTTGTCAGAGCAATGTCCTAGACCTCAATTAAATGAAGACAACAGAATGCAGACTTGATTCAATTTGTTCAGCATTTGAAGCAATGTCTATTTGGCAATCATCACAGAATATGCTCATTCTTTGGTACTGCATTTGGGAAACTAAAAACGTTAGAAAAAGAGATGCTTATTTTCATGAAAGCAGTCCAATTTTGCACAACACATGCGTATAGGGATGCCACAATCTAATGCATGCATTTGAAGAATACCACAGATCTCTGCCAGCCTTCCACTCAATCGTGCATGGCCCTTGAAATGAAAGCCAAAGACTGCGCTTTATGCCTTTTACCCTGCTGCACAATTCCACCACTAAGAACCTCGGGGACAGCATTAAAAACACTTTGGACCTCAAGGGACACTGGTCTATTAAAACGTTGACACCTTCTCATGACAGCCTTCCCCAAAGGTGTCACACAGAAGGCTTATGTAAATGCCATCCTTCTGAAAACTCCAAATGCTTCCAAGTTTAAAGAGGCAGGGCGGCCATGTAGGGGACATCAGCCTCTCCCCAGAACCGTTTCCCCTCAACACATAACGGGATTAGAAACCATGGGCCTCGGCCTGCAAATCACACAAACCTAACGTCATGGCACGTGTGTGCCAGTCATCTGCTCAAAAGCCCCCTGGAATCAAACGACCCACCTCAGTTCTGGATCCCGGCCCGCCAGGAAAGAACAGCCTTCAGCTAAAATACCCGGGCATGTGGACAGAGCATCCCTTTTCCCTCCCAGCACCTGGAGGCCATCTTGGCACATCCCTCCAAAGCCAAACAACCCCTGGAGGAGATACAAAGTGGTCGCTCAGTAATCCCCACAGAGGAGTGTCAAGTCGACACACTCACGGCTCTCTTCCTTTGTATTTTGCAGGAGCCGTCCCCGGGCATGGAACTCTGATGATCCCCGTGCACGTATAAACAACACGTACACACTCACCCAGGCACCACAGCAAAAACAAAACCAGTGTGATCTCCCTGCTTGTGACTACTGGCCCCTGCTTCTGCCCAATCACCATAGCGACTCAATCACCTCGGCCAAAAGTTAAAATGACCCAAGGATGGACAACGTGTGGCCTTCTGCTCTATTGCCAACCGCAAGTAGTTATTTTATGTGGGAGGGGCGTGGGAGGGGAGGCAAGGTCCCTAGGTGGCACGACCTCAAGGCCTACACTGGGGACTCAGAGGCAGGCTAACAGTAACTCTTCTTGTGTGCCTGCATACTCGCAAAGCCCAGAAAGCTGGAGGTGTGATATCCCGCCCTAACCAACTGCAGTCATTCCATACAGCCATCTCCTAACCTGGGAACCAGTAAGTGCCCAGCGACTCCCCTTTTTTCAACCAGGATCACGTCCCAAGCCAGGACTAACCCAGAGCTGTAGCCAGGGAAGTCGTCCCTCTCTCTCCATTCCATGTGGCAGCAGAGCGCTGGACCTCACTTCGAAGAGGATGACGCTACAGAGTTTTCACCCATTTTGTTCAGCTTTCCAACAAGGAAGGCACACGTGCAAGTCACCATCGATCCATGCACAGTTTTCGCCTTGCGCTTTAGGGAAAGCTGCGTGCGGTGGGAAAGGGAGGCTCACCTTGTTGCCGACAGGTCCAGCAGCACCCGAAATATTCCGCGCCACACCTGTACCGGAACTCTTCGCATGGCCAGCGGCGCCACTGTACGGAGCTCTTCCCTAGAGACCGCTGCTGTTCGTTCTGTGGCCACACATTCTGGGGAAGTTCAAGGAACACGGGTCTGCTTCAGAACGGTAGACAGGGACACTGGCTGAGAGGACAATGTGATTCACAGTCCTGACCCTCACCCTGCATCTAAGCTCCGTGGGCTTCCCAATTTCCGTCGATGCATGCCCTACAGCGCCTGGGCCTACAGCTCTCTGTCGCACGGAAAGGATGTTCATACATCCCTATCTCAAAGGTTTGTCAGAAGGACCAATTCGACACCCAACTCCACCTTGAAAAAAACCCCTTCCCCTGGCCACCACACCAGACAAATGCGACAGGCGGACTTCTACGGGGAAACGTTCTAGGGAGCCACACAATACACGCCCCTGCGTAGGCTCCACACTTAAGCGTTCTGTGCTTCCCGGTTTTGTACATACATGTGCGGGAGTTTCACGGACTGTACTTCCCAGTACCCCCATGGGACACGAGGAATTGCACATTTTAATACATCCAACAACTAAGAAATCAAGTAGTCCAAACAACGAAATAAACAAGAGGTGAACCCCGACACAGAACACTCCGTGAGATTAGTAAATCTCACCAAACGCCCACATTTTACACAGGGAATGAAAAGAAGCCCATGTCAGCGCCACTGCCGGGGACATGCCAACTTCCTTCCCACCACAGCAAACATGCAGGCTTCCTGCAAATGATCTTAGAAGCTCCAAAGAGAATATTAGCTCAGACAGCCTGCCACAGGGGAGCACCCCAGCAATGGGGAGCCTAAAGGAACTATTCAGGTGCTGTCGCCACTACGGTGGGGCCGGGAGATGGTAGCCATGACCCACAGTGACCGAGGGACCCACTGGGGAGTGATGGGGGGGCAAGGGAAGCACTCACTGTTACCCTCCTCTCGGGGCCTCCTTTGGAATGCCTATGCCTGCCTGGAAATAAGCACGCAAGAGCCTTCACCGCGCCATAAAAACACAGGACCCTCGAGACATGGACGTTCTCGTGAGCACGCAAGCAACCCTATGACTCTGGGGTCCCCTCCAGCCAAGGTTGCCAGTCACTGGCATGAAGGGATTCCACCCAGGGATCAGGAGGAAGCACTTGGGGACACTGCCCAACACCCATGTGACCTCCAGCCAGGTGGGGGTCCAATGTGGGTGCCAACATAGGCCACCACCAAGTTTCTATTCCCTCTGTCTTCTCACCGTGAGCAATGCCCCATCCCGACCAAACAGAAACGCAACACCGACTTGCACCTCAGGCCTGGGCCTTGTGCTCTCTTCAGGGAATCGAAGACCCCACTCTCTGCTTGCACACACAGGCCACGGGGGCCCAGGTCTACGTGAGTGTGTTTACGACACACATGCTGTTCCTGAGCTCGCCAAGCCTGGCGCACCCGCACCACTGGTGACACTGGGACTGCTGTGGTGGCCCCCGCACCCTCGCTTGAGTGCCCACTGCACGGATCACTCTCCTGCCCGTGTACATCGCACGTGGGAGATGTTCCCCACGCCCGTGCATGCCCTCGGCCGAGGCAGAAATGTGTACCACTGACATTTGTCCCTCACTCCTAAATTCTTTGCTCAGGAAACGTGCTGGACCTCAGATCCGATGAGAGAGACGGTAGTGGGTTTCACTCATTTTGTTCAGATTTTCCAAGGAATGTTTTTTGTGGAGACTCATCATCGATCCAAGCCACGTTCCCAGACGCTGGGAGTAACATCCCCAGGGCCGGGCACTGGACGAGAAGCTGGCCTCCAAGACCTTCAGCATCCTGGAGGACCCAGACCCATGCCACTGAGCCAGAGGAAAACACGGCCCCCTCTGGGAGTGGAACTCGCCGTGCCATCACCGGCCTGCAGACGGACAGCTCCTGGGAGGAGCTACGAGAGCATGAAGACAGAGTCAGCACGTGGGGCAAAGCAACGCTTACCCTCCTGAGCGATCCACCAGCATGGGGCGTGTGCCAGACCACTCCAAAATGCAAGACAACCAAGCGCCTCCGGGTCTCAGTACAAATGCACCTCTCCCTTCTGAGCAGACGGCATGCCTCTCAAAGCAACTCCCCCTGAGAAGAGTACACAAATCACATGCACGTTTTCAGAAAGGGACGCGCAGGCACGGGCCACCACTTCCATGCCATTCCTCCAGCGGTATAACCCTCCTGCCTGGTCACTTTCCTTCTTGGTGGATTTTTCCTGAGTGAAAAGCAAGCACCTGCATCAGTGGTAAGCTCTGCTTTCCCAACATAGATGTCAGTTGGTTACAGAATCTCAGTAGTGGAAGCCTATCAACCTAGTTGTAAATCTTCTCTTACTAGGAGTGTGTTTGTCCTGCTGTGTAATCTACATCTCCTCTGACCAGTAGGATATTTCCATGTTTTTTTTTTTTTAATGACCTTTCTTCTCTGTTTAAATATTAGGTGACATGTTGTGTTCCACACCATGTCCGTGAATCATTTGCTGTTTTTAAATATCGTTTTGATCACTGAAGCCATTTGTTTTTCTTTTTCTTTTTTCTTTTTTTTTTTTTTTTTGAGACAGAGTCTCACTTTGTTGCCCAGGCTAGAGTGAGTGCCGTGGCATCAGCCTAACTCAAAGCAACCTCAAACTCCTGGTCTCAAGCAATCCTACTGCCTCAGTCTCCCCAATAGCTGGGACTACAGGCATGCGTCACCATGCCCGGCTAATTTTTTCTATATATATTATTTGGCCCATTAATTTCTTTCTATTTATAGTAGAGACAGTGTCTCGCTCTTCGTTAGGCTGGTTTTGAACTCCTGACCTCGAGTAATCCTCCTGCCTCAGCCTCATAGAGTGCTAGGATTACAGGCATTAGCCACCGTACCCGGCCAAAGCCATTTCTTTTATTTACTCTTACATCAGGAAAATTTTCTTCTTGTTTTTGATATTATGAATTTTGTCTGTGTTTCTCTTCTCCTTCCTGAACTCTTCCAGATATACAAGAAAAATATCATTTTCTGAATTTTCTTTTCACTGATAACAGTTAGAATCCAGTATCTCTGTTAACATAGACGCAAAAATCCTCCATAATGTAATAGCTAACTAAACTCAATAGAACATTAAATTGCCATGCCTAATGGCTTGCACTTCTAATCAGCATGTTGGGATGCAGAGGTGGGACAACGTTTTAGCACATAAGTTTGGCTAAACATAGGGAAATCTCAAGTTTGTACAGAAAAAAAAATTCAAAACTTAATCACGTGGGCAGGTGCAGTGGCTTACACCTGTAATCCTAGCACTCTCAAATGCCAAGGCAAGTGGATCATTGAGCTCAGGAGTTCAAGAACAGCCTAAGCAAGAGGAAAGCCCTGTCTCTACTAAAAACATAAATATAATTATCTGTACAACGAAAAATAAATATAGAAAAATTTATCTGGGCATGGTGGCACATGCTCGTAGTTCCATCTAACTAGGGAGTCTGAGTCAGGAGGATGGCTTGAGCCCAGGAGTTTGAGGTTGCTGTGAGCTAAGCTGACACCACAGCACTCTAGCAAGGGCAACAGAGTAAGACTCTGTCTCAACAAAAACATACCAACAAACAAACGAAAACTTAGTCACACATGGTGGCATGTATCTCTACCCCCCTACTTAGGAGGTTGGTGCAAGAGGATTGCTGTATCCCAGGAGCTTAAAACTGCATTGAGATATGACCTTGGTGCCCCATGTTGGGCAACACAGCAAAGCCCTGTCTCAAGAGAAAAAAAAAAAAAAAAGGAAAAGGAAAGAAAAGAATCTCAAAGCAAAGACAGAACATTAAAAGAACTATATACCACCACTGATTGGGATTCATCCTTCAGATACAAATATTAGTCAACATATATAATTCAATCAATATTATACCTGAACCTCATATTAACAGAATGATGACCATCTGAATAGATGCAGAAAAGCATAAAACAAAGTTCAAAATCTTTTTGTGATAAAAACTCTTAAAAGGCCGAGCGCAGTGGCTCAAGCCTGTAATCCTAGCTCTCTGGGAGGCCGAGGTGGGCGGATCGTTTGAGCTCAGGAGTTCGAGACCAGCCTGAGCAAGAGCGAGACCCCATCTCTACTATAAATAGAAAGAAATTAATTGGCCAACTAATATATATAGAAAAAATTAGCCGGGCATGGTGGCACATGCCTGTAGTCCCAGCTACTCGGAAGGCTGAGGCAGCAGGATTGCTTGAGCCCAGGAGTTTGAGGTTGCTTTGAGTTAGGCTGATGCCACGGCACTCACTCTAGCCTGGGCAATAAAGTGAGACTCTGTCTCAAAAAAAAAAAAAAAAAAAAAAAAAAACTCTTAACAAATAGGAATAGAAAGGACTATGTAGACAACAAGGGCCATATATGAAAAACCCTTAACTAAAATTTAAACAGTATAATTAATAGGAAAACATTGACAAATACTGAAAAATCTTCTGCAGGACAAAGATAATAAACATCAGTATGAAAAGGCAACTTAACAAAATGGAGGAAAATATTTGCAAACCTTATGTATAATATGGTTATTATGCAAAATATATAATGTAATATCAACAAAACCAATCCAATATTCAAATATGTAAAGGATCTGAATAGATCTTTCACCAAGGAATATGTATAAAGGGCCAATAACATAACATTTTGGAGAAAATCATTAATCATATGGGAAATGCAAATCAAAACAATGATGTGATATCACCTCAGATATGTTATGAAGGCCATTATCAGAAAGAAGTTTTCATGATGATATAGATAATAGGGAATAATTTACACTATTCTGTTGGTGGGAATGTAAATTTGTATAGCAATTCTGTAAAACAGTACAGAGGTTATTCAAAACATGAAATATAGACTCGCTGTACAATTGAGCTCCTGGGTATATATCTTAAAAATACAAAATCAGTAGCTCTAAGAGATATGTGCATTCCCATGTTCATTGCATCATTATTTTAATAGGAAAGATAATGGAAACTACCTATGTGCCTAATGACAGAGGTAGAGATAAAGAAATTGTAGTACATATATATAATGGGATGTTATTCAGCAATAAAAAAGAAGGAATATAGTTGCCATTTTCAACAACATGGGTAAACCGTGAGGCCATTATAGGATGTGAAGTAAGTCAGATAAAGAAACAAATACTGTATAACCTCACATTTATAAAAATAAAAATGTGAAGCTCATAAAAAAAACATTGAATAATAGTAGTTGCCAGGGATTCAGCCTAGGGGAAATGCGGATATATTGATAAAAGGGGACAACCTTTCAGTTATCATATCAACAAGTTCTTTTTTCCCCCAAAACTATTCCTCCTGGCAATATCAACAAGTTCTAAAGATCTAATGTATAATAGTTGGTGACAGATATTAATAAATTGATTGTGATAATCACTTCACAATGATTATTTCATTGTGAAATATTATACGTTTCAAATCATCAGACTGTACATCTTGAATATATACATTTTTATTTGTCAATTAAATATTTTGCAATAATATTAGATTTTGAAATTCAATGGCATTTCTATACCCTAAGAACAACAATCAGAAAGGGAAATTAAGAAAACAATCCTATTTATGTTACCAATAACAACAAAAAATCATTAGAAATTAATTTATCCAAACAGGTAAAAGACCAGAAAATTATAAAACATTAAAGAAGGAAATTTTAAAAGGACACAGATAAAGGGAAATGAACCCCATATTCTAGAATATAAATACTGTCAAAATGTTTATACAACCCAAAGCAATAGAAAGAGTTAATGCAATCCCTATCAAAATCACAATGCCAGTTTTTACAGAAACAAGAAAAAAAAAAAATTCATACAGAATCACAAAAGACCAAAAACAGCCAAAGTAATCTTAAGCATGAAAACAAAGCTGGAGGCACTTACTGATTTTAAAGTATATGAAAAAACTACTGGAATCAAAGTAGTATAATACTGGCATGAAAAACAGACATATAATCTAATGGAAAAGAACAGAGAATCTGAAAATTAACCCACACACTATAGTTAACCAATCTTTGATAAGGGGGTCAAGAATAATATCTACTCAGCTAATAGTGTTCGGAAAACTGTAAATACAAACATTTAAAACGTTAAATTAGATCTTTATCTCATACCATCCACAAAAATCAACTTAAAATGGATTAAATATTTAAAAATAAAACTTGACAGTGTAATAATCTTAGAAGAAAACATAGGACAAACCCTCTTAGCATTGTTTTTGGCTATAACTTTCTGTATATGACATTAAAAAGAACAAACAACAAAAGTAAATGAATAGGACTACATCAAACATAAAACTTCCACACATCAATGGAAAACAATCAGCAAAGTGAAAAGAAAGCTTATGAAATGAGAGGAAAATATTTGCAAAACCATTTGTCTGATAGGGGATTAACATCCACAATCAATAAAAAACTTGTATGGCTCAACAACAACCAAAAACCCCTGACCAAAAAAAAAAAGGGCAACAGAACTGAATAGGAATTTCTCCAAAGGATAAATGCAAATGGACAAATGGTATTATATATTAGAAGACACTAGAGGTTGCAGTGAGCCATGCTCTCACCCCCTGCACTCCACCCTGGACAAAAGAGCCTTACCTCTTTTAAAAAAAATGCTTGATATCACTGAACACTAGAGAAATGCAAATCAAAACTACAATGAAATATCACCTGATATTTATTAGAATAACCAGGAAAAAAATAATAACAAAACAAATGGAAAATAAAAATGTTGAGGAGAATGTATAGAAACTGGAATCCTTGTATACTGTTGGTTTGAATAGAAAATGGTGCAGCTGTTACAGAAAACTATATAGAGTTTCCTCAAAATTAAAAATAGAATTACCATATGATCCAGCAATATAACTTCTGGGTATACAGCCAAAAGAATTAAAAGCAGGTTCTCAAAGAGATATTTGAAAATCTACATTAATTGTAGCATTATTCACAATAGCCAAGATATGAAAGCAATCCAAACATCTATCAGCAGATAAAGAAAATGGGGCATATACACAAAATATAATATGATTTCCTTAAAAATTAAGGAAGTTAGAGCAATATAGTGAGACCACCATCTCTGTAAAAACATAGACAATATTCCCAAAGGATCTCATAAAAAAATTAAAAAGAATTAAAAAAAACATAGACAATATTAGCCAGGCATTGTGACACATGCTTATATGCCTATAGTCTCAACTACTCCGGAGGCTGCAGTAGGGAGATCACTTCAGCCCAGGAGTCTGAGATTGCAGTGAGCTATGATGACACCACTGCACTCTAGCCTACACAACAGAGGGCTTGCTTTTAGTTTTCCTAAATCAGAAATCAACCAATGGTAAGCTAAACCAGGTAGATGGGGAATGTTTAACAAAAATATATACAGGCAAATGTTTTAGTTGATGCTGCCTGGCAAACAATAAATTACTGAAAAACCTTGTGAGGAAAGGCAAGGGAATAAGATTATTTATGGAATACAAACGTTCAGAAGATCTAGCAGTTTCCTGTGAATCTGAATGGGTACAGGGCTGTGTTCAGGTAATAAGAGAACCCTAAGTTCTCTCCTATGAGTGACTTGAGTGTCATATACTATAAGAGACATATTGTGGCTGTATGATTAATGACAGTCATAAGGCCCACTGAAACATCTCTCAGGGCCAATACTATGTGTCACTAAGCAATATGATGAAAACTGGCCCAGGGATTATCACCTCTGGCCCAGGAGACAAGACCATTTCAGCACAAAGACAAAGATTATCCTTATAAGAATACCTTAAATTCTTTTTATGAATCACCTAGTAACTGACAGATTGAATAAAAAAAAGGGAAGAATCCCCCAAACTCTGACAATATCCTCCACATGGAGATCCTCCCAGTCAGTCCATCATCTAATCCTGTAACCAATATCTAGTCTTTCTGTGAGACAGTTTCTACCGATACCACTAGCCTGTTCCCACTCCCTGTTCTGTAAGAGTGTTGCCAAAATGAAATACTTGAACATCAGACAGTGTCTAGGACTCGTCTTTAATGTGAATCAGACCAATGGGGGAAAATACTGCTGAGGAAACTGATTAACTAGACACACCTGAAACCCCCAACTATGACACTTGACAGCTCTGTGGAAGCAAGTATTAAGGCTAAGATAAAATTGTAAAATGCCTGGGTGAGCACTGAAGGCATGCCCCAACACACACAAAGACACAGACACTCTGTAATGACAGAGATATTTTTTCTTTTCAGGTGTTTAAGGAAATCTGTCCAATCATTAGCTATACACTAATCTAAGAGAAAAGAGCCATTGGCCATATACAACAACAACAACTGCTGCAACAAGCAGCAACAACAGAGGGAAGTTTTGATTGGAATTTCAGAATTTTATATTGTTATATATCAAATATAATATGTCCAATGTTAAAAACAAATTATGGGACATTCAAAGAATCTAGAAATTGTGTCCTATACACCACGTGTAAAAACAATCAATAGAAAAAAACCCAGATATTAGACTCAATGGAAAAATACTTTTTAAATCAGTTATTTAAAATATGTTCAAAGAATCATGTCTACATAATAAAAGGAACAATAAAAACAATTTATCAACAAAAAGAGAATATCAATAAGGAGACATTTTCTTCGGACAGAAACCAATAAGAAATTCTGGTGGCTAATGCACAATAAAAAAAATGAAAATTTACTGAGAGAGCTCATCAGCAAATTTGAATTGGCATAAAGTAAAAATAAAAAAATAACGCAATCCCAATGATAGGTCAATTGAGAGTATCCAGTTAAAGGAATAGGGTTAAAAAAAATTAAAGAAGATAGCCTAAAAGACCTGTAGGGGCACCATCAAGTGTACCAACATACACATAAATGAAAATACCAGAATAAGAGAAAAGAAAGGAACAGAAAATATATTTCAAAAAATAATGTCCAAAACTGCCTAAACTTGATTAAAAAAAGAATCTACTCATCTAAACACTCCAATGACTGTCAAGTAGAATAAAATCAAAGAGATCCACACCGAGTCACATCATAAACTGTTGAAAAACAAAGTTAGATATAGAACCTGGAAATCGGGAACAGTGAAGCGACTCATCACATAAAAGAGAGCCTCAATAAGATTAACAACTGTTTTCTCATCAAAAACCATGTAGGCTAGAAGGCAGTGGGATAACAGCAAAAGTACTGAAGCAAAAAGACATTCAGCCAAAAATTATATTTCTGATAAAACTTTCCTTAAATAATAAAGGAGAAATTAAGACAATCCCAGATTAAAAACAACAATCATCACCAAAACAAGAGAGTGCTTTGCTGGCAGACTTCCCCTATAAGAAATGTCAAACCAGTCCTTCAAGGTGAAAAACAAAAGGACAATAGATAATAACTTGAACCTAAACAAAGAAATAAACACTACTCAGTAAAGGTAACTACATAAGCAAATAAAAATCTAGTATTGATGTATTTTTGTAACTCCTATTTTTTTTTCTATCTGATTTTAAAAATAAATGCATAATAAGCTTATGGTGATGGTCACAAAAGTATAAATATATAATTTGGGACAATACAGCATAAAGTGAAACTGGAACAATATATAAGCAAAGACTGTACTATTAAAATTACATTACTATTAATCTCAACTAGGTTGTTATAAATGGAGATGTTATTTGTAATCCCTAGTGCAACAACTACAAATAATGTAGAAATATATAATAAAAGAAATGAAAAAGAAAGCCAGGCAGAGTGTCTCATGCCTATAATCCCAGAACTTTGAGAGACTAAGGCAAAAGGATCGCTTTAGGCCAGGAATTCTAAACCAATCTGGGCAACATAGAGAGACCCCATTTCTACAAAAAAAAAAAAAAATTAGTCAGGCACAGTGGGATAGTGGGGTTCACCTTGGTCCCTGCTACTTAAAGACTGAGGCAGGTGGATCACTTGAGCCTAAGAATCTGAGGCTGCAGTGAGGTATGATCATGCCACTATACTCTAGTCTGGCTGACAGAGCGAGACCCCAATTCTAAAAAGAAAAAGAAAAAACAAAATGACAATAAAGTAAGGAAACTGAAACAGTATACTATAAAATATTAAACACTAAGGCAGGCAATTAAGAAAAAGTAAAGAATGGTAAAGGTTATACACAGAGAAAAAATTTTCTAAAAATAGTAGAAACAACTTCTTTATCACTAATTACATTAAATATAACTGAGTTTATATTTTGACTTAATAGGCAAAGATTGACATAATAGATTAAAAAACATGACCCCCAGCACCAGTAAGAATTAGACTCCATCCCTACTAAAAAAAATAAATAAATAAAAAATAGAAAAAAATAGCTGGGAATGGTGGTGCATACCTATAGATCCAGCTATTCGAGAGGCTGAGGCAGGAGTATTGAGCACAGGAGTTTGAGGTTATAGTGAGCTATGATAAACCACTGCACTCTAGCCAGAGTGACAGGACAAGACTCTGTCTCAAAAAGAAAGAAAAGAAAAAAATACAATCCTACTGTATGCTATCTACAGGAGACACATGTTAAACACATAACATGGTTAAAAGTAAAAGCATGGATAAAAGTTATTTCATATAGACATTACCCAAAAGATAATTAAACACATAAATTGGTTAAAAGTAAAAGCATGGATAAAAGTTATTTCATATAGACATTACCCAAAAGATATCTGGAATGATTATACTATTTTCAAACAAGATAAACTTCAAAACAAAATGATGATACAACTGTAATGATATATTTGTAAAAAAGACAATGATACATTTGTAAAAAATTCAATATATAAAGAAGATATAACAATTATAAACATATACATACATAACAGAGGCCCAAAATACCTAAAGCAAAAATTCACAAAAATGTACATAAAAATAGACAATTCTAAAACAATATTTGGATACTTCAATAACCCACTTTCAGTAATGGAAACCAGCTAGAAAGAGGATTTCAGAATATTTATCATCTAATAATTTAGGGTATGATAATATATCAAAATATTTTATTTTCCAAGTCTTATTGAATAATATTAATAGATTAACTATTATATAATGTTCAGTAAAATTTATTAAATAATTCAAATGCTGAATATGCAAAAGTATTACAACTTTTATTAAAACACCTGTCCACTTTCAATCCATATACCACTTCCTTTGCCAATAAGAGGGAACACTGACTTACTCTAGTATTCTTTTTTTCTTTTCTGGGGTCATCAATGTCATAACCATTATTGTACTTCTGACAATTACTTCTAGATGCTCTCATTTAATAAGTAATAATATTTGACATTATAATTCAAGATTTTGTTTTAATTATTGCTTCATATGTGCATTCATTTTAATTTTTGTGTGCGTTTCAATCAGAGTTAATAGGATATTCAAGTTTTGTGCTGGCAAAAACAAAACTATTTAACGAAAGCTTGTTTGATGAAGTATGAAAAATGAAGAATACCAGACAAAGTGTATACAAAAAGCAATGTGTTGGTACCAGCCAATGAAAATAAGACATGAAATAAGATGGACATATGACTATTTCTGAGTGTTTTTAGTTTTAGTCAACAATATTGAGAAGATCTAGGAAAAACAGCAAGAACTGTAAATTGCTGCCCAGGCCCATTTTTCAAAAAGATACACAGTAGCTGCAGGAAGGTGTGCTTTTGGAGAAGAATACGAAGCTTTCAATTTAATTTAAATATCAAAAGGTAAGAATATATTAAGATAAATTGAAGCAGGAATTAAAGCTATAGTGAGATATACATTTGACCCTTGAACAACACAGCTTAGAACTGCACTGATGCACTTACATGTGGATTTTCTTCTTCCTCTGTCACCCCTATGACAACAAGATCAGCCTCTCCTTTTTTTCCTCCTCCTCAGCCTACTCAATGTGAAGGCAACAAGAATGAAGAATTTTATCATTAACCATTTCCACTTAATGAATAGTAAATATATTTTCTCTTCTTTGTGATTTTCTAAATAACATTTTCTTATCACTAGCTTTCATTATTGTAAGAATGTGCTATATAATACATATAACTTACAAAATATATGTTAATACATTGTTTATGTTATTAGTAAGGCTTCTGGTTAATAGTAGGCTGTTAATAATTAAGTTTACATATAGTCAAAAGTTATACAATAACGTTTGACTGTACGAGGGGTTGGTGCCCCTAACCTCTGTGGTGTTCAAGGGTTAACTGTGTATTTCTATCTCTAGCTATTATAGATATTATTTGTCCAGAAATTAATAAAATAAATGCAATCACAATCAAAATCAAATTATGTAGCTTAACAAACTAATTCTAAAAGTTATGGAGGAGAAAAATCCACAGAAGAAGCCAAGAAAATTATGAAAAAAGAAAAGAATGACAATATAAAGCTGGACTAGTTAAAACAATGTAGTATTGGCTTAGGAACTACTGAGATATATACAACTAACAAAATACAGAGATAATCTGTATACAGAAAACAAAAAAATACTGAATAAAGAAATCAAAGATAATCTAAATAAATGTAAAGAAATATCATGTTTACAGAATGAAAGATTCAACATAGTAACAAATCAATTATCCCCACATTTTTCTTCAAATATAATGCAATAGCAATCAGGATAAATGTCAGATTTTGTTTTTAGACATAAGCTGATTCTGAAATGTATAAAGACATACAAAGAAAGCTAATACAATTTTGATAAAGAAGAATGAAGTTGGAGAAATTACACTACTTGGTTTTAAAACTATTATAAAGATACAGTAATAAAGTCAGCATAGAACTGAGTAAGGGAAACACATAGATGAATGGGACAAAGTAGAGGATCTAGAAATAGATCCATAAAAAACTGTCCATTTGAGTTTTCACAAAGATACAAAAGCAATATAATGAAAAAATCAATGATGTTACAACAATTGGTCATACAACTGCAGAAAAATAAAAAAAAAATCCCAACTTAATCCTCACACCATACAAAAAAATGTAGTTGGCTGAGGGTTATTAAACATACCACCAATAGTATGATCCATAAGAGACATAAAATAACAAATTAGATTTTATCAAAATTATAAAAATTTGCTGAGAGAAATACACTACTCAGAGAATGAAATTACAAACCTCAGTGTGTAAAAAAATACTTGCAAGTCACACATCTAACACAAAGGTCATTTGTCCATAGTAAATGAAAAGCTCTGTAAATTGAATATAAGAAAATAACAGTGTAATTGTTTATGTTATTATTGATAACAATTACAAAAGGGCAAAATATATAGACACCACTTCACCTAAGGAGATATATAGTTGGGAAATAAACATGAGACATACGGATGCACGATATCATTAGCCATTCAGATAATGCACACCTATTAGAACAAATTACTCTGAAGGACATAAGTAAAATAAGCCAGGCATAGACAGAGAACTACCACATCATCTCACATATAAGAGGAATGTGAAAAAGTTGAAAACATAGGCGTAGAGAGTAAAATAATGGTTACCAGAGATTGAAAGGGGTGATAAAAGACAGGAAAAAAGGAAACACTGGTCAAATAGTGCGAAGTGTCAGTAATGGTGACTATAGTTAATATATTGTACTGTATGTATATTTTAATACCAATAGAAGAGTTTATTTTAAATGTTCTCAATAAAATGAAATTGTAGGTATGTAAAGTGATGGATACATTAATAAGACTGAATTGATCATTCCACAATGTATATGTATATTAAAACACCATGTTGCCAGGCGCGGTGGCTCATGCCTGTAATCCTAGCTCTCTGGGAGGCTGAGGCAGGCGGATTGCTCGAGGTCAGGAGTTCGAAACCAGCCTGAGCAAGAGTGAGACCCTGTCTCTACTATAAATAGAAAGAAATTAATTGGCCAACTAATATATATAGAAAAAATTAGCCAGGCATGGTGGCGCATGTCTGTAGTCCCAGCTACTCGGGAGGCTGAGGCAGAAGGATTGCTTGAGCCCAGGAGTTTGAGGTTGCTGTGAGCTAGGCTGATGCCACAGCACTCACTCTAGCCTGGGCAACAAAGTGAGACTCTGTCTCAAAAAAAAAACAAAACAACAACAACAAAAAAACACCATGTTGTACCCCATAAGCATATACAATTATTATTTATTAATTAAATTTTTAAAGAAAAGAAAAAAGGTAATAATGGCTAAAATAAAAAATAATGACTATACCAAGTGTGATGAGGTTGTGCAGCAACAGGCTCTCTCACACATTCTTGATAGGAATGTAAAATGGTAGAATATCTCAGGAAACTAGTTTATCAGATTCTTTTAAATTAAACACAAACTCACCATACAACAGAGAAAACCCAATCCTGAGCATTTACTCTATAGCAAGGAACAGAAAAATACATACCAAGTCTTACTACCTACTTTTGTAAGTAAAGTTTCAAGGGAACACAGTCACACATATCCATTCATTGGATTCACTGAGCAGTTTGTGACAGAGATCATATAGTCCCAAGCTCTAAAATGTGTATTATCTGGTACTTCCAGAAAAAGTCTTCTGACCCCTCTATAAACAAAATTTAGGTTCACACAGAGATCAGTACAGAACTATTCAGAGTAGCCTTATTGGTGAAAGCCAAAAACTGGAAACAATGTAAATACCATTCAAAGGATAAATAGTAAATAAGTGGTATTGCATGCAAAGAATGGAATATTACTCAACAATAAAAATAAGCTGTCAATATACCTGGATGTATGTCAAGAGAATTATGCTGAATGAAATTTTCAAAAGTTAATACTGAATGATTTCACTTACAAACATTCTCAAAGGACAAAACTATAGGGATAGAGAATAGCTTAGTGATTCTCAGTAGTTAAGGATTTAGAACATGACTAACAAGGGACAAGGTGATTTGTGTGAGTTGAAGGGAAAAAGATGCAATGGCTTTTTATTCTAACAGTGGTCAGGATTATAAAAATCTAAACGTATGTTAAAATCCATAGAAATGTACAACACCAAAATAAAGAAAATAGCCAGGAATGTGTCTCATGACTGTAATACTACTACTTTGGGAGGCTGAGGTGGGAGGATTGCTTTAGGCCAGGAATAAAAGACTAGCCTTAGCAAAAAAGTAAAACCCTGTTTCTACAAATAGACAAATTAGCCCAGCTTAGTGGCACACCCATATAGTCTCATGTACTCAGGAAGTTATGGAAGGATGATCTCTTGAGCCTGGAGTTTGAGGTTAAAATGAGCTATGATAACAGCGCTGCACTCCAGCCCAGCAGAAACAGTAAGAACCTGTCTCAAAAAAAAAAAAAAAAAAAAAAAGACTTTACTGCTTGATAACATTAAAGAAAAATATTATTAGCTGGACAGGATGGCTCACACCTGTACTCCTAGGACTCTGAGAGGCCAGGTGAGAGGATCACTAGAGCCTGGGAGTTCAAGACCAACCTAAGCAAGAGTGAGACCCTGTCTCTACTAAAAATAGAAAAAAATAGCCTGGCGTAGTGGCATGTGCCTATAGTCCCAGCTACTTGAAAGGGTCAAGCAGGAGGATCATTTGATCCCAGAGTTTGAAGTTGCTGTGACCTAGGCTGGCACCACTGCACTCCAGCCCGGTGAACAGAGTGAGACTTTGTGTCAAAAAAGAAAAAAAAGAGAAGAGAGAGGAGAGAGGAGAGGAGGAGAGAGGAGAGAGGAGACAGGGAGAGGGAGAGAAGAGAGGGAGACCAAGAGGAGAGGGGGAGGGGAATGGGGAGGGAGAGGAGAGGGGAGGGGAGGAG